>JAVIWB010000453.1:0-15508 GCA_031893035.1 Dermolepida albohirtum | reverse complement strand
TTTTTGTAACCCATATACGACTAACTCTTTTGTTATGCTAACACACTCAGACGTCGCCCCATTAAACATTTTTTCTATTTCCATATTTACATCTTCTCCACTTCTACCCAAACGATTTACCAATTCCTTATAAAATTCACCATATTTTAAGTTCGTTAAAAGTGCTAATCGAGATTCCACCACATCTTTTAAACGACATAGTTCCAACAAACCTTCATACGCTAAATATAGAAACGCTCCATCTTTGTCTATTTTCAATATTCTAGTCGATCCATCAAAACATTCACTAGACATTTACAAATTAAAACTATTAATAACTGGAAATACTCCATTGCAATATTCAAAATATTTTTTCAATTTCGCAGTCTCTAATAAAAATCGATCCCACTCTTCAACATTAAAAAGCACACACTGCTTTTTTATGCCTAGAATTTTCACCACAGGTACAAAATCAAAGTCTGGTGACAAACCAACACATATCCACTTCGAATGACTTTTGTTCAAAAAGTATGTCCTTTCTCCTACTAAAGGTATATTCCAAGATGGTTCTCGTACATTTTTCTGCACACACATATCTACTTTATCCCAGAAATCATTCGTCTGACCCATTTGAGTAAAAAAAGCTTCTATACAAGGATCTACTTTATAATTTTCAACTTCATTCGTAAAATTACCTTCTTCAATACTAACATTCCTCAATTCACCGTCTTCAATTTTCTGAGAACAATCAGTTTGTTCCTTCATATTAAATGAACGCTTCATGATAACTCACAATACTGAGAATAATTCCATAACTCTACCATTATATATCTTTCTTCACGCACGTAATTACACCCTCGGGCTTAGCCGATTCTAAAACCTCCTCATTACCGTTGACATTGAAATGACCTTAACCTTGAACCTCGGGCTTAGCCGATTCTAAATCCTCCTCATTACCGTCGACATTGAAATGACCTTAACCTTGAAATGATCTTAACACTAAAACCTCTTCGGCCTCAGCCGATTCTAGAACCTCCTCATTGACCTTGACCGTTCCAACATGCATTGTGGTCAAGGTCAATAAGGAGGTTCGAGAATCGGCCCCCTCGGAGTCCCTCTACTATAGAGTATAAATATTGAGATGATGTGAATGAATTGTCTGATAGATTACAGCTACTGGTTGCATCGAAGGATGCTGGTCATACCGGATATTATAATGAGATATTAACTATAATTGAGGAACTGAAGGGATCCAAAATTGTAAAGTAGTTAGGATAATTTCAAGTAATATATAAATAGTTTGTAACGTCTCGTCCTGCTCTTAGTAGGACAATAAATAAACGCACGTCTCACCTAAAACGATCCCTTCCCTTGACCTCCAGGGTGCTAATCTAGTTCAAGAAATAAATTGAGTGGGCGGGTCCCGTTAATCAGTTCTAATAGAACTCCACAGTATTATTACCCTGAAAGTCCTTATGTCAATACCGAAGCGAAAGGTGTATCCATAAAATACGTTCAGAATTTAGTCGACTAAGAAAAAAAAAGAAAGGAGTCCCTTTCGTTGTAAAAACAAGTTAAGTTTCTTTTATTTGTTCACTTATATTTGAACGGTATAAAAAATGTATATAATAGATATGTAATAAAAAAAGAAATGCTTTCGTAACAGTTCGAAAATTTATAAATCCCATCTATACATATAGTTGGTTCACATTAGTGGTACAAAGGAAATATTCGGTAATATATGTGTCACTTAATGAGCACTTCCCAAGACCAAAAGAAAACAAACAAAATAGCAATAAATCACATAAGAAAAAGAATGTTCAGTTTACTACTGAATTAATAGTTACATTGAATAATTGACGTTACAGCAAAAAATTGACTGTGGTCTATAAAATGCAAAAGATTCTGATAATTAAAAAAGAACCGTTATAATTAGCTGATGATATATTAATTAATTGTCAGTGAGCAAAAATAAACAATTATGGTTATCCATTCAACGAGCCCTTAAGTTAAAGTTAGCAAATAAATAATGCCAATATGTTTTTATTTATTAACGAGGCCTTTAATTAAATAAATTGAAACTAATTATGAAGGCAAACTTGGTAATTAGTAGATAAATTGGGATTATCAGAACCAACATTTAGCGAAACAAAAAAAATATAAAATAAAAGTGGAAAAACACTGGTTATCAGTCAACTTGTTTATTAACAAAAGAAAAGTTGAACAATAACTCTCAATTGCGCCAGGACGTTATGACCGACCCTGGTATATAAAATATATTACAGATTTTATATATAATAAAAATTTACTCAGAAATAAACCATATAAAAAATGATTAAGGTGGTTATTATATTATATATTATATATAGATTTCATTCTCAGGAAAATTACTAGGAATAAAATTGGGCTATTCTGCTAAGTAGATCCTTAATAATTTCAAGCCAATTAGTTACAAAAGTTCTTAAATGATAAATTCATAACGCTGGGCTGGATATGTTTCGAGCTTACAAGTTTTTACATTAATCATATATCCATTAGCTTACTTATATGTGAATGACTGATAAAACTAAAACTTATGTTTACATGTTTATAGTAGATGATAAATGATTTACTATTGATGACTAATCTAACTAATTAACTAAGTGCGTTCGCACTGTGATACGATCAATTTGTTTAAACTTGCATGACTGACAAAAAATAAAACTTACGTTTATTGAGATGTTTGAATAGTCTTGATGCAAATCCACAAATGGCCTTAGGGCAAGGTAATCCCTAATGCACGTTGGTCAGCGTGATGAGATGTTCTTAAGCTTTCAAATGATTATCCTCCTTGATGAAGGACAATAAAAGACAGATTTTCGATGGAAACGTAAAAACCCTAACAATTTCACAAGAAAATACTAGCAACTAGTCCTCTAATATAATCATAACTAATAATAATGCCTCAATGATTGTTGGAGGGTTCTAACAAAGTTTCAAACGATAGCAGCTCAAAATGGCGTCAATGCTTCCACACACACGTGGTCTTTGACAAAGAATTTTTCTCAAAATAACTAACTTGTTTTCGTTGAACGTCAATCAGATAAAAATATCCTGAAATAACACCATGACGGAAAACAGCTCTAAACGCGTGCGCTCACCAAGACAGCATAAACAAAAGTATCTCTCGAAAGTTCCTTTCAACTTAACCAACAACCAAGAAGGCAAAGAAACACGATATAATATCCGGTCCCAGGCATTATTTTAAAAGGATAATTAATTTATGAAATTCAATGGTAATATGGTATCAACTAGAACAGTTACCGATGATTTAATTAATAGAATAGCAACGACGGAGGGAACCATAATTAGCCATAGCGTACAAAATCAACTTACGGTATTACTGACTGGTTAGCACTAGCGTTATGTATAGCAAGATACAAATATAATGGAAACTGTACCTTTAAAAATTCCAAAAGATCAGCGACTGACAGCTAAATTGGACGAAATATATTCAGGAATGGTATAAAATAGTTACATATGGAGTTCACGAAATTCGAGACATAACCAAAATAAGCATATAACAACATTCTTCCATCCACTACAACTTCGAAGCATATTTTTCAAACATAAAGTGAGGGTGCCATTATCGCCACGGGTTTCTATAAAAGTACATCATTTGCAGAACAATTATTTACAAAGAATAAACTACCTCGAGGTTATAAATGCCCATGACCACAACAAAAAATTAACAGTGCTACAAATTGACAGTGAAATACAGAAACTTCAGGTTCGAACGAGTATAAGAAGTGTGTCATAATACGAGGGAGCGTTTTTATATTCGCGGAATGAGCGGGTTGTAGAGGTGTGAGTAGGCGCATTGGGGGCGTGGCCTGTGCAGCGACTCAGGGTTAGTATAAATACGAAGTTTCATTGTTATTAGACAGTTAGTCTTTGAGCTATCGTCAACCAAGTAACATAATCAGGAGTGAAAAGTGAAATATGGAAAAAATCGAATATCGTGCCGTTATAAAGTTCCTTACCAGGCAAGGAAAATCAGTTGCGACCATAATGAATGAGATGTCATTGGTTTACGGCGACTCTTATCCAGGAAAAACCATGGTGTACAAGTGGCATAGTTTATTTAAACAAGAAACGGAATCCCTTGAAGACGACCCGAGGCCGGGCAGGAGCATTGAGGTGACCACGCCAGCACTTATCCAAAAAGTTGAACAAATTGTACTCGAAGATGCTCGACTAAAGAAGAAACAACTCGCAGAAATGGTTGGAGTATCCGATACAACAATTTTTAAAATCCTACACGATCATCTCGGCATGTCTAAGGTCAGCGCAAGATGGGTGCCGAGAATGCTCACGCCGCCGCAAAAACAACAGCGCGTAGAGTGTTCGCGTGCATTATTGGACCTCTGTAATGAAGACAAGGATGGTGTATTGAGTGGAATTGTTACTGGAGACGAAACTTGGGTTAATCATTATGAACCTGAGTCCAAACAAGACTCCATGCAGTGGCATAAAAAGGGCACAGCACCTCCCAAGAAATTTAAAGTGTCACAATCAGCTGGGAAACCCATGGCAACGGTATTTTGGGACTCGGAAGGAATATTGTTGATTGATTATAAAGATAAAGGTGTTTCTATAACCGGAGAATATTACGCTTCAATATTAAAGAGAAAAGACGGGGAAAATTGACAAAAGGTGTTCTGCTTTTGCACGACAACGCGCCCGTCCACAAGAGCCGCGTTGCGTTAGCTGCCCTGCATAAGGTGGGCTTCGAAATTGTGAATCACCCACCCTACAGCCCAGACCTGGCCCCGAGTGATTATTACCTGTTTCCGAAAATGAAAAAAGAGCTGCGGGGTAAAAAATTTACTGCCGATGATGAAGTCAAGGAGGCAGTTTCGGCGTATTTTGCAGATAAAGAAAAATCATTTTTTTATGAGGCTATAAATAAATTAATTGTAAGATGTGAAAAATGTATCCGTCTTGCAGGTGAATATATTGAAAAAGAAAAATAATTTGGTTTTTTTATTTCCACCCCTTGTCCCCCATTCCGCGAATATAAAAACGCTCCCTCGTACATACGTGGACACTAAAGAAACATCCAGGTACGAAAGCAAGCTTCGCAGTTACTTATAACAACAGGAAATTTCCGTCCAAACGATCGCTATTACCGAGCATACGAAAACATCATTTTTCCAAATGACCGCGAATAACTCGGGAACGAGACGAGGTAGAATGTTCCTGTTTGAATGAACGTAATAAGCGTATCATGATACACAAGTAGACACCAAAAAACAAAACATTAACTTTTGAAAATAGTTTCGCAGTTACTTACCAAAAGCAAACATTGTTGTCCAAACGATCGTGAATATCTCGATAACAAAAAGAGAGGGAAAGTTCCCGTTTGAACCAGTGTAACAAGCGTGTCATGATAAACAAACGGACACCAGAAAAATATCCAATTTTGTAAGTGTCGCTGTTAACAAAAACCAGCATTTACGTTCAAATGATAGCGAATATTTCAGGAACGCAGAGACCATTTATCCAAACGGTTACAAACATCTCGGGAACGAAGCTAGATAGAAAGTTCCGGCTAGAGCGAGCGTAACTAGGGTGTCATGATACACAAGTGGACATCAAAAAAGCAACTTTCTAAATTAAGATTCGTCGATACGGACCAAAAGCAGCATTCCAGTGATCGGGCATATCTCGGGAACAAAAAGAAATAGAATGTTCCGGTTTGAAGGAGCGTAACAAACGTGCCATGATACATCAGTCAATACCAAAAAATATCCACTTTTGAAAGTAAGTTTCACAGTTACCTGTCCAAAATTTGAAATTACGTCGAAACGATTGCTAATATCTCGGGAATGAAAGGAGACAACTTTTTCAAACGATTGCGAATATCTCGGGAACGAAAAGAGATAGAAAGTTTGTGGTTTGAATGAGCGTAATAACAATGTCATGATACATAAGCAGACACCAAAAAAACAACCACTTTTGAAGGTAAGTTTTGTAGTTACTAACCAAAAACAATATTTCTATGATGGCGTTCCAGTGTCGTGATAATTACGAAGACAACAAAAAAACAATCACTTTTAAAACTAAGTTTCGCAGTTACTAACCAAAAACTTGCAATTTCGTCCAAACGACTGCTAACATCTCGGGAATGAAAAGGGACAACTTTTCCAAACGATTGCGAATACCTCGGGAACGAAAAGAGATAGAATGTTCCTCTTTGAAGCAGTGTAACAATCATGTCATAATAACAGGTTTTCCAATAAGAGTGATATGATTTCTTAAAAAAAAACACACTTATTGTTAAGAAAATTCAAAAGTATTTTATTTAATGTGAAGTATTGGGTTGGCAACTAAGTACTTTCGGTTTTTACTGATAGAGAGCGTTGCTTTATTTTTTGTATAATGTATGTTAGTGCTGTACTTTACCGTTTGTCGCGTGATACTAGTCACATTGACGTAACTTCAGAAGCAAGTAGTGCGTGATTTTTATTAAAGCTATTAGGTGTGGGTTAATTTTAAATGGAGTGCAGAAACGAACATTTTCGACATATTTTACTATTTTATTTCCGTAAAGGAAAGAAAGCTGCTCCGGCTCACAAAAAGATATGTGAAGTTTATGGTGCTAATTGCTTAACAGAGCGCACGTGTCAGAATTGGTATAAAAAATTCCGTTCTGAAGGTTTTCCCTCAAAGATGAGCAACGTTCTGGTCGGCCTACTGAAGTTGATGATGACCAAATCAAAGTCATAACTGAAGAGGATCGAGTTCGAGAGGTTGCGGAGAGGCTACATGTATCGCACACAACAATTGAAAAACGTTTAAAATGTCTTGGGCTAGTTAAGAAGCTTGATATTTGGGTACCTCACGAATTGAAAGAAATTCATTTAACACAAAGAATCAACTTTTGCGATATGCACCTTAGACGAAATGAAACCGACCCTTTCTTAAAAAGAATCATCACTGGTGATGAAAAATGGGTCTTGTACAGTAACATAGTTCGAAAACGATCATGGAGCAAACACGATAAACCAGCTCAAACCACATCGAAAGCTGAATTGCATCCAAAAAAGATCATGCTGTCAGTTTGGTGGGATTACAAAGGTGTTGTGTTTTTTGAGCTGCTTCCAAGGAACTAAACGATCAATTCTGATGTTTACTTACTCAACAATTAATAAAACTGGATGAAGCAATCAAAGAAAAACGGCCAGAATTGTCAAATCGGAAAGGTGTAGTTTTCCACCGAGATAATGCAAGGCCTCACACATCTTTGGCAACTCGTGGGAAACTATTGGAGCTTGGCTGGGAAGTGATGTCACATCCCCCATACAGCCCTGATCTATCCCCCTCTGATTACCATTTATTTCGAAGTTTGCAGTATTCTTTGAATGGTAAAACTTTCACAAATGACGATAACCTTCACTCGCACCTGGTTCAGTTTTTTGCTGATAAGGACCAGAAATTTTTTGAGCGCGGAATCATGCAGCTGAAAGAAAGATGGCAAAAGGTTATTGAGGAAAATGGAAAATATATAATTGATTAAAAACTATTCTTTGTTTAAGAATAAAGTGTTTTATTTTATACTACAAAACCGAAAGTACTTAGTTGCCAACCCAATACAATCGATACAATTAAGTTCTAAATAAAACGTCATTCAAATGGCCTCCACCTCTTCTGCAGGAACGAATTCGATGAACCCAATTTTCGAAAACTTTTGCCACTAAATCTAGTCGTGTCATGAATGGCACGTTCAATTTTGACTTGTAAAGCTTGAAGAGAGTCTGGTTTATTTCGATAGACCAATGACTTCAAATAACCCCACAAGAAATAGTCTAATGGTGTTAAATCACAACTTCTTGGAGACCATTGAATATCACAATTTCTTGAAATAATCGAATCTTCAAACTTTTCTCGTAATAATTCTATTGTTGCATTTGCTGTGTGGCACGTAGCCTCGTCTTGTTGGAACCAAATGTTGTCAAGATCAACTTCTTCCAATGCCGGCCATAAAAAGTTGGTTATCATCAATCTATACCGCTCTCCATTGTCAGTAACGGTGTTACCAGTTTCATTTCGAAAGAAGTACGGACCGATGATTCCACCATACCAAAAACCACACCAAACTCTCAATTTAGGTGAATGTAATGGTTTTTCATAAATAATTTGTGGATTTTCTTCGCACCAGAATCGACAGTTTTGTTTATTTACCACACCATCCAGATGAAAGTGAGCCTCATCAGAGAAGATGATTTTCTTAAAAAAATCGTTATCGTTTTCAAGTTGTTCCAAGGCAAAATCAGCAAATTCACGACGTTTCGGTGGTCCAATGGCTTCAGTTCTTGAGTGAGAACAATTTTATAGGGATGCAAACCCAAATCCTTTCTCAAAATCCGCCAGGTTGTGGATTGAGAGAGTCGCAATTGTTGAGAACGTCTTGGAATCGACAAATTGCGGTCTTCAGTAACACTTGCCTGAACGGCAGCAATATTTGCATTACTTCGAGCGGTTCTTTGTCTTATTGGCACTTGAAAATTATGTAAAGAAAATGTAAGCTCAAAATTATTAACAATTCGACGAATAGCGAACACACTTGGACGACTATTACGACCATAAAATGGAAAAAGCGCACGAAAAGTTGCAATTGGAGAACGATTATTTTGATAATAAAACCGAATAATTTGTAAACGCTGTTCTTGCGTATATCTCTCCATGATGAAATTGTAAACACTACTGAATACAATGAAAAACAAATGACAGATCATGGCATATTACAAATGGCCGAAATGTCACTTCAAAATCATATCATCCCTATTGGAAAACCTTATACATACGTAGACACAAAAAACCATCAGTTTTGAAGGTTAGTTTTGGAGGTACTCACCAAAAATGATGGCACTATCTCGGGAACGAAAAGAGATAGAATCTTCCTGTCTGAAGCAGCGTAATAATCATGTCATAATACATAAGTAGACACCATAAAAACAATTACTTTTGAAAGTCGGTTTCAGAGTTACTCATCAAAAATGACCTTAGAATAATGGCAATATCTCGGGAACGTAAAGAGATAGAATGTTCCCGTTTGAAGCAATGTAACAATCATGTCATAATACATAAGCAGACACCAAAAAAACAATCACTTTTGAAAGTCGGTTTCGGAGTTACCCACCAAAAATGACCTTTGAATGATGGGAATATCTCGGGACTGAAAAGAGATAGCATGTTCCTGTTTGAAGCAGCGTAACAATCGCGTCATAATATATAAGTATACACCAAAAAAACAATCACTTTTGAAAGTCAGTTTCTGAGTTACTCACCTAAAATGACCTTTGAATGATGGCAATACTTCGGGAATGAAACGAGATAGAATGTTCCCGTTTGAAGCAGTCTAATAATCATGTCATAATACGTAAGCAGAAACCAAAAAAAAACAATCACTTTTGAAAGTCAGTTTCGGAGTTACTCACTAAAAATGACCTTTGAATGATGGCAATATCTCGGGAGCGAAAAAAGATAGAATGTTCCCGTGTTTGAAGCAGCGTAACAGTCATGTTATAATACGTAAGTAGACTCCAAAAAAACAGTCAATTTTGAATGTCGGTTTGGGAGTAACCCACCAAAATCGGTAGCAATATCACGGGAACGAAAAGAGGTAGATTGTTCCTGTTTGAAGCAGCGTAACAATAATGTTATAATACATAAGTAGACACCAAAAAAAACAATCACTTTTGAAAGTCGGTTTCGGTGTTAGTCACCCAAAACTGGCATTTGAATGATGGCAAAATCTCGGGAACGAAAAGTGATAGAATGTTCCCGTTTGAAGCAGCGTAACAATCATGTCATAATACATAAGCAGAAACCAAAAAAACAATCACTTTTGAAAGTCGGTTTCGGAGTTACACACCAAAAATGACCTTTGAATGATGGGAATATCTCGGGACTGAAAAGAGATAGCATGTTCCTGTTTGAAGCAGCGTAACAATCGCGTCATAATATATAAGTACACACCAAAAAAACAATCACTTTTGAAAGTTAGTTTCGGAGTTACTCACCAAAAATGACCCTAGAATGATGGAAATATCTCGGGAAGGAAAAGAGATAGAATGTTCCTGTTTGAAACAGCGTAACAATCACGTCGTAATACATAAGTAGACACTAAAAAAAAATTACGTTTGAAAATCAGTTTCGGAGTAACTCACCAAAAATTACCTTTGAATGATGGCAATACCTCGGGAATGAAAAGAGATAGAATGTTCCTGTTTGAAGCAGCGTAACGATCATGTCATTATACATAAGTAGACACCAAAAGAACAGTGAATTTTGAAAGTCAGTTTCGGAGTTACTCACCAAAAATAATGGCAATATCTCGGGAACGAAAAGAGCTAGAGTGTTCCTGTTTGAGGCAGCGTAACAATCACATCATAATATAAAAGTAGACACCAAAAAAACAATCACTTTTGGAAGTCAGTTTCAGAGTTACTCACCAAAAGTAACCTTTGGATGATGGCAATATACCGCGAACGAAAAGAGATGGAATGCTCTTTTTTGAAGCGGCGTAAAAATCACGTCATAATACATAAGTAGACACCAAAAAAACAATCAGTTTCTAAGTTACTCACCAAAAATGATCTTTGAATTATGGCAATATCTCGGGAACGAAACGAGATAGGATGTTCCTGTTTGAAGCAGCGTAACAATCATGCCATAATACATACAAAGTGTGGATTTTCGTGCCTCCACTTTATGTATTCGAACCCGCTGATTACGAAAAACACAATAGGAATGCGCTAGCTCTTTCGGTTCTCGAAATATTCGCGAAAAAGTAAATTCGGTGAAGTCGAAGAAAATAAAATTGCTGTTTTCGCCGTTTCGATGGTCCCATCTTACGTATTTTGTTATCCTGATCCAGAAAGTATCCCTACTTGGCATCGTATCTCTTTCGGTTCTCGAAAAGAATAAAGTTGCGATCTTCGCCGATTTGTTGGTCCTATCTTATGTATTTTGATATGCTGATTCAGAAAATATACCTATTTGGCATCGTATCCCTTTCGGTTCCCGAGATATTCGCAAAAAAAACGCTTTTCAAAGTTGTGAAAATGGCGAAAATTTCTATCTCGCGAACCAAGGGCCTCTCGGCGACCGTGCGGACGTTGCTGGATGCGTATTGACTTTCGGAATCGACTGCTTCAAACCGGAACACTCTACGAGGTCGCGTTCTCCAGTTATGATCGGAAAACTGAAAATTTTTAAGAAAATTCTAAACGCAACAGAAATGTGCTAGCTCTTTCGGTTCTCGAGATATTCGCGAAAAACTAAATTCGGTGAAGTCGACGAAAATGAAATTGCGATTTTCGCCGTTTCGATGGTCCTATCTTACGTATTTTGATCTCCTGATTCAGAAAGTGCCCCTATTTGGCATCGCATCTCTTTCAGTTCTCGAAAAAAATAAAGTCGCGATTATCGCCGATTTGATGGTCCTATCTTATTTATATTGATATGCTGATCCAAAAAATCTACCTATCGTATCTCTTTCGGTTCCCGAGATATTCGCAAAAAACGCTTTTCAAAGTTGCGAAATTGGCGAAAATTTGTGATTTTCATTCAGATCGGCATGCTTTCTCGCGAACCAAGGACCTCTCAGCGACCGCGAGATTGCCAGATGCGCATTGACGTCCGGAATAGACTGCTTCAAACCGGAACACGCTCCGACGTCGCGTTCTCCAGTAATGACCGGAAAACCGAAAATTTTTACGAAAATTCAAACTATCACTGCGGCCGAAACGTGACTTTCAAAAGGTGACACGATGGACGTTACGCTGCTTCAAACCAGAACACTGTATCTCTTCTCGTTCCGAAGTTATTAGCGACCTTAGAACGCCATCAGACAGTTGCGCTCACATGTAGTTACGTTAGTCGGAAACTGACTCTCAAAAGTGATTGCTTTTTAGGTGTGTGCTTATAGATTATGACATGATTGTTACGCTGCTTCAAACCGGAACATTGTATCTCTTCTAGTTCCGAAGTTATTAGCGACTTTAGAACGCCATCAGACAGAGCTCACATGTAGCGTTAGGCGGAAACTGACTTTCAAAAGTGATTGTTTTTTAGGTGTGTACTTATAGATTGTGACACGACTGTTACGCTGCTTCAAACCAGAACATTGTATCTCTTCTCGTTCCGAAGTTATTAGCGACCTTAGAACGCCATCAGACAGAGCTCACATGTAGCGTTAGTCGGAAACTGACTTTCAAAAGTGATTGTTTTTTAGGTGTGTACTTATAGATTGTGACACGACTGTTACGCTGCTTCAAACCAGAACATTGTATCTCTTCTCGTTCCGAAGTTATTAGCGACCTTAGAACGCCATCAGACAGAGCTCACATGTAGCGTTAGGCGGAAACTGACTTTCAAAAGTGATTGTTTTTTAGGTGTGTACTTATAGATTGTGACACGACTGTTACGCTGCTTCAAACCAGAACATTGTATCTCTTCTCGTTCCGAAGTTATTAGCGACCTTAGAACGCCATCAGACAGAGCTCACATGTAGCGTTAGGCGGAAACTGACTTTCAAAAGTGATTGTTTTTTAGGTGTGTACTTATAGATTGTGACACGACTGTTACGCTGCTTCAAACCAGAACATTGTATCTCTTCTCGTTCCGAAGTTATTAGCGACCTTAGAACGCCATCAGACAGAGCTCACATGTAGCGTTAGGCGGAAACTGACTTTCAAAAGTGATTGTTTTTTAGGTGTGTACTTATAGATTGTGACACGACTGTTACGCTGCTTCAAACCAGAACATTGTATCTCTTCTCGTTCCGAAGTTATTAGCGACCTTAGAACGCCATCAGACAGAGCTCACATGTAGCGTTAGGCGGAAACTGACTTTCAAAAGTGATTGTTTTTTAGGTGTGTACTTATAGATTGTGACACGACTGTTACGCTGCTTCAAACCAGAACATTGTATCTCTTCTCGTTCCGAAGTTATTAGCGACCTTAGAACGCCATCAGACAGAGCTCACATGTAGCGTTAGGCGGAAACTGACTTTCAAAAGTGATTGTTTTTTAGGTGTGTACTTATAGATTGTGACACGACTGTTACGCTGCTTCAAACCAGAACATTGTATCTCTTCTCGTTCCGAAGTTATTAGCGACCTTAGAACGCCATCAGACAGAGCTCACATGTAGCGTTAGGCGGAAACTGACTTTCAAAAGTGATTGTTTTTTAGGTGTGTACTTATAGATTGTGACACGACTGTTACGCTGCTTCAAACCAGAACATTGTATCTCTTCTCGTTCCGAAGTTATTAGCGACCTTAGAACGCCATCAGACAGAGCTCACATGTAGCGTTAGGCGGAAACTGACTTTCAAAAGTGATTGTTTTTTAGGTGTGTACTTATAGATTGTGACACGACTGTTACGCTGCTTCAAACCAGAACATTGTATCTCTTCTCGTTCCGAAGTTATTAGCGACCTTAGAACGCCATCAGACAGAGCTCACATGTAGCGTTAGGCGGAAACTGACTTTCAAAAGTGATTGTTTTTTAGGTGTGTACTTATAGATTGTGACACGACTGTTACGCTGCTTCAAACCAGAACATTGTATCTCTTCTCGTTCCGAAGTTATTAGCGACCTTAGAACGCCATCAGACAGAGCTCACATGTAGCGTTAGGCGGAAACTGACTTTCAAAAGTGATTGTTTTTTAGGTGTGTACTTATAGATTGTGACACGACTGTTACGCTGCTTCAAACCAGAACATTGTATCTCTTCTCGTTCCGAAGTTATTAGCGACCTTAGAACGCCATCAGACAGAGCTCACATGTAGCGTTAGGCGGAAACTGACTTTCAAAAGTGATTGTTTTTTAGGTGTGTACTTATAGATTGTGACACGACTGTTACGCTGCTTCAAACCAGAACATTGTCTCTTTTCTCGTTCCGAAGTTATTAGCGACCTTAGAACGCCATCAGACAGAGCTCACATGTAGCGTTAGGCGGAAACTGACTTTCAAAAGTGATTGTTTTTTAGGTGTGTACTTATAGATTGTGACACGACTGTTACGCTGCTTCAAACCAGAACATTGTATCTCTTCTCGTTCCGAAGTTATTAGCGACCTTAGAACGCCATCAGACAGAGCTCACATGTAGCGTTAGGCGGAAACTGACTTTCAAAAGTGATTGTTTTTTAGGTGTGTACTTATAGATTGTGACACGACTGTTACGCTGCTTCAAACCAGAACATTGTATCTCTTCTCGTTCCGAAGTTATTAGCGACCTTAGAACGCCATCAGACAGAGCTCACATGTAGCGTTAGGCGGAAACTGACTTTCAAAAGTGATTGTTTTTTAGGTGTGTACTTATAGATTGTGACACGACTGTTACGCTGCTTCAAACCAGAACATTGTATCTCTTCTCGTTCCGAAGTTATTAGCGACCTTAGAACGCCATCAGACAGAGCTCACATGTAGCGTTAGGCGGAAACTGACTTTCAAAAGTGATTGTTTTTTTGGTGTGTACTTATAGATTGTGACACGACTGTTACAACGGACCAAAAGTGACACTTGTCTGATGGCGTTCTAAAGTCGCAAATAACTTCGGAACGGGAAGAGATACAATGTTCCGGCTTGAAGCAGCGTAACGACCTTGTCATAGTCTATAAGTATACACCAAAACAACAATCACTTTTGAAAGTCAGTTCCGTGTTACGGACCAAAAGTGACCCTTGTCTGATGGCGTTCTAAAGTCGCGAATAACTTCGGAACGAGAACAGATACAGTGTTCCAGTTTGAAGCAGCGTAACAATCATGTCATAATCTCTAAGTATACACTAATAGAACAATCACTTTTGAAAGTCAGTTTTCGAGTTACGGACCAAAAGTGACCCTTGTCTGATGGCGTTCTAAGGTCGCGAATAACTTCGGAACGAGAAGAGATACAAAGTTCCGGTTTGAAGCAGCGTAACAACCATGTCACAATCTATAAGTACACACATAAAAACAATCACTTTTGAAAGTCAGTTTCCGACTTACGCTACATGTGATCTTTGTCTGATGGCGTTCTAAAGTCGCGAATAACTTCGGAACGGGAAGAGATACAGTGTTCCCGTTTGAAGCAGCGTAACGATCATGTCATTATCTATAAGTACACACCAAAAAACAGTCACTTTTGAAAGTCAATTCCGAGTTACGGACTAAAAGTGACATTTGTATGATGGCGTACTAAAGTCGCGAATAACTTCGGAACGAGAAGAGATACAGTGTTCCCGTTTAAAGCAGCGTAACGATTATGTCATAATCTATAAGTATACACCAATAGAACAATCACTTCTGAAAGTCAGTTTTCGAGTTACGGACCAAAAGTGACACTTGTCTGATGGCGTTCTAAAGTCGCGAATAACTTCGGAACGAGAAGAGATACAGTGTTCCCGTTTGAAGCAGCGTAACGATCATGTCATAATCTATAAGTATACACCAATAGAACAATCACTTTTGAAAGTCAGTTTTCGAGTTACGGAC
>JAVIWB010000452.1:0-15365 GCA_031893035.1 Dermolepida albohirtum | reverse complement strand
CGGCGGCATATATTGTTAACCTTAGCGGCCTGACCGTAACCTGTTCGTATTGATATGCGTCGCTCTTACGTCAACAAGGCGCTCCATAAGCCCCGGCTCACGCACGGTGTAACAACGCGTGCCTTCGGAGCGACATGGGCGCCGGCTGCTTTTATCGCTGTCATTCTGGCCGCCACTTTTGGTCCGGTATATGGATTGATCCCACTTTCCATCGCATTGGTGTTGCACTGCGTACTCAAATACTACTATGCGAAAGATCACCGGTACATGCAGATTTATGCCAGATATACGCAACTGGCATCCCGTTATCATCCCCATAAACGGGAAAAACTGAATGTGCCATTTGAGCGTCCACACCGGGTAGGACGTGGACTCAGACTTTAAGGAGTTGCTGTTTTGCTGCCGATTTTATTCCGACAAAAAGAAAATGCCCATCCCATGCAGGAAATCTGCCCATGGATAGATTTCATTACCGACAGACTGGTGCTAAACAAGGATGGTTCACTTCTGGCCGCTTTTGAGTACAGGGGGATAGATCCTGAAGGAACTTTTGAGGATAGTATCAATGCCGCTACCGCCCAGTTACAAAGGGCGATGACACAGTTTGATGCACGGGTAACGGCCTGGTGGATCATCGACAAAAAGCGGGATACGGTCTATCCATCCAACGAATTCACGAACGAAACCGCCGCTGTGCTGGATGAAATTTATTCCCGGCCTTTTGTGGAGGGGAAACATTACACGTTCCACTACAATTTTTTTCTGCTCTATACCGGGAACAGGGGGGTTGACCGTTTCATGGACCGGGTTGGGCGCGTCCGGGCAGAAGATGATATTTCAGGATTGAAGGCGTTTATCAAGGCGATGCGGGAAGGTGTCACCGGGAGGAACGCTTTTGCACGGGATGTTGGTGTGTTGCGCGAAAGCGTTGATGTCTTTGAAAGGATTATCACGGCTTTTGTCAATGCGGTGCCATTTCAATTCAGGCGACTGGGATATGAGGCGTTTTCAACAAGGCTGGTTTCCATTCTCAACAGGGCGACCCCGCCAACGAGCCACGTGAAGCCGCGCGGTTCATTGCTGGATGGATGGGTGCCCATGGAGTATGTGGCCACAGGATCAGACATGATTCACTTCCAGGGCAATTCGACAGCTACATTCGCCGCCGCACTGAATGTGATCGAATGGCCGGCTGAAACCACGCCAAAAATGCTGGAAACCATCCTGGGCCTTGACATGGAACTGACGTTATGCCAGATCGTCAGGTTCCTTAACGGTGCCGAAAGCACAGCCGAAATCCAGAAAGCAATCGAGTATTACAATCTGACAAAGCATTCTTTGTTGTCTCATACAATGTCCAAGTTTTCCGGGAAAGAACCGATTCCAAAGGAAGACAAGATGTTGCTGCTGGATTACTGTAAAGATGCCAGTAACGCCGTGAATGTAGAGGGGGTACACTATGCGTACCAGAATACCTTCATCATGGTGTATGGTAAAACGCAGCGGGAACTGGGCGGCAATGCCGATACGGTTTCAAGACAAATGTCCAACGCGCAATTCGGAACAATCCGAGAAGGCAACAACACACTGCCGACTTTCTGTTCGATGCTGCCAGGTCAATGGGCAATGCAATCCCGGTACGAACTGGTATCACTCGAAAATGTGGCTGATATTGCTCCTGTTTACACAATGGATGAGGGTAGCAGGACACATGATTATTTCACTGAAGAAATTTTTAAACGTCCGGTTCCGCAATTTGCCGTATTTGCCAATGCGTACAAGGGAAGGTTCAATTTCTCGCCTCATGTGGGGCAAGTTGGCCACATGGTTATTATTGCACCGACCGGAGGCGGCAAAACGACTTTCATCAACTTCATGATGTCGCAATTCCAGCGGTTCGGTAACGTCAATACTTTCGTGTTTGACCGTAACTATTCATGCAGGATCGTAACGGAGTTGCATGATGGCACCCATATTGACATCAGGAATTCAAGTGCCCGTTTTAATCCTTTCTTTGCCATGCAGGACAATAGTGAAGAAGGAAAAACGTGGGTTCGGGAATTTCTCATCAGGCGCATGCAGGAGGGCGGTTATTCTCCTGGCACAGAAGACAGGGCGGCTCTGGATGAGGCGCTTGAACTGCTCGCCAATTCGGGAAATGTGAAGAGAATCAGCACACTTGCCGCGCTGCTTCCCAAAAAATTGCAGCAGGAATTGGGTGAATGGATGGAGGGACGCCCTTACGGCATGTTCGATAACGAGATTGATGATTTCTCACTGTCAAGCTGGACCACGGTTGAAATGATCGACATCATGTCCATTGACCGCCTTGCCCGGGCCTTCATGGATTATGTTTTCCGGAAGATCTTTGTGTCTCTCGATGGTACGCCAACACTTATTTATCTGGAAGAAGCATCGTTCCTTCTGGAAGATGAGCGATTCAGGGATACCATTGACGGCTGGTTAAAGACCTTCCGGAAAAAGAATGCCTTCCTGTGGCTTACAATCCAGTCCCCAACGGCAATCACGAATTCGAGTATGGCCGCATCCATGCTGGACAATATATTCACATATCTGCTTCTGCCAAACGCGAGCGTAGAGGCGCATCGTGAGGCCTACAAGAAGAATTTCGGCTTGCTGGATCACCAGGTGAACATGATCCGGGATTTACAGCCGAAAAAGGAATATCTGCTGATACAGGGAACGGACACCCGCATCCTTCATGCGACATTTCCACCGGAAGTGCTGGCGTTCATCAGATCGGAGGCTACGGTACTGAACCTGTATAACAGGATAAGGGAGCGGCACAAAGGGGAAGAGTGGAAGCAGGCTTATCTGGAAGCGGTGTTGGGTCGGTAAGTACATCGCAACAAAGGAACAAGTGAAAGTGAAAAAACAAAACCGCCAGGATGGCGAATTTGCCTTTTGCAGCGAATGTCGGAAATGGGTTGGACAGCTTGCAGCTCACTTGGAAAAAAAGCTGGGTCAACCTTTTTTTGTCAGGATTCACAGCTACCGGCATGGCAATGGCACCTGGTTGGCAATCGACATTTTCAATGAAAATGATGACTCTGTTGCGATCACCGCCCTTCTGGCGGGAGAAGAAACAGAGCTTTGTGTGATCCTGCCTGTGATCAAATCAACATCATGTTGTCGGGTACCGTCGATGGGTTTGCGTTAGTTGGCGCCTTGCTGGCAATCAGTCAGAATCGTCCTTCGCCTCATCTTGGTCTGTGGGTTTCCCTGGAGGATAAACAAGACGCATAACAACATGCGCGGGACTCAAAATTACAGCGCTATAGTTTCCTTTGACTTTTTCAAAGGTTCCAATCCAATAAATCGTCAGCCATTCTTTTGGATCGCTGTGCTGGACAGTATTTTTTCACGATTGCCAGCGTCTGGCTTTTCGCGCGTTCTCCACGTTTGCGTCAACCTGTTCAGACGTGTACATAGTGGCTGTGCCGTTCCTGATTCTTTCAAGCGAGGCCAGTACACGCCTGTCAAAATCTTCATCCCGCATCATGGCCCATTCTTCGGCAGCCTGTTGTCTGACCAGGCGTATGCCTTCACGCACCACTTCACTGACACTTTTGAAACGGCGTTCGTCCACAAGATTGTCGGCAATTGCCCAGTCTGATTCTTTAGCGGAAATGCTTCGTTTTTGTGTTTGCCCTGACATGATGGCTTCCTCTTAAAATAATGCTACCGGTAGTGTTTTAGCATAAAGAAACGTATCGTTTGAAATTTTGTCAGGAAAATTTGTCGGATCAGGATTTCTGCAGTTTCATCTTATTTGGCATCAGGTACCTTATTGCAGACGACAGTTCCTTTTCTGTTGCGCTTTAGGATGTTGCATTTATGCAACATCCGACTTCAATTAGGCAGTGTCTGTATATTATACTTTCTCATGGGAAATATTTTGTGCGCCAAATCCGGGAGAGATTTCATGACATTTATACAGAAGATTGAATCGGTCTATCTGCAATTGCTGCGGATAGTCTTTTTGCTGTTGGCAACCATTGCAATTGTTACATCAGTAGTGTACGGCCTCAGTTATTTGGTGAACCGCAATGCGGAACCAAACAAGGTGAACGAGACAATCACCCTTAACATCGGACAATACCTTGCCGCCCAAAAAGAAACAGATGCAGGCAAGGCAATGGGCGACCAGAAAAATAGCGCCGCTGAACAGGAGTCCGATGCGCTCTTCCAGCAATTTCTGGCCATCAACGAAAAAATAGCCGGTGAATCCAATGCCAGTTTCGGGCGTACCGAGATTGCAGCCGCATACAGGTTCTATACCGAACGGGACCCGTCTCTTGGCATCCCGTTCGTCAAGCAGTTGATTCAGGTACTTGAAGGCGCTGCCAATAACAGGGAAGTCCTGCAAAAGCTGTCCGAAAATTACAGGGCGGAAATGAGCGCCATCATCAGACATACCGTCAATGAATACAGGCGCCAGCGTACGCAGATTGAACAGCAAAAGATGAAAGCAAAAGTCGATGCGGAAACGAAAAAGGCTGGAGCCAAGATGGCTTTGTACTATGCCTTCGGGTTTCTGGTGGTATTCGCTTTGCTTATTCTTCTGACCGTCCTGCTCAAGATTGAGCGGAATCTCCGGGACGAAGCTGCAGGCAGGGCTGAAAAAGAATTTTTTGATGATGTGGCCCGGTCTGTGAATGAAGGGACGCAGACGGCAAATAAAGCCTTTGCCAAAAAAGTTGAGGGGTATTTGCAGCAGCAGGACCAGAAATCGTAAAAGTCGGGTGCTTTTTCATTTGAGGAGTTGCGAAAATGAAGCAAATAAGGAATTGCGCAGCTGTGACACTGCTTGCGTTGTTATGTTTGCCGGGTTGCGAAATAACTTCCGGTGGCTCACGCGATCAGGTTTTCCTGATTTCAACGGCGGATACCAACACGGGAGCGCAGCGCGCATACACAAGAGTCCTTGCGCAGTACCCGCGTAATTACAACCAGACAACTCGTGCCGCGCTGATTTCGCGCAACCTGCTCGCACAGGTTGGCAACATTCGCCCGGAAGCAGCGAAATGGACATGGGACATCGTTGCCCTCGACAATTTGCAGACGAATGTTCAATCTTTGCCTGGCGGCAAACTGATTGTTCACGGCGGAATTTTTACCGGCCCAAAACTTAACGATGATGAACTGGCCGCAGCAATTGCGCATGCCATATCACACGAGATTTATGAGCATAGCCGTGAGCAGGCGTCCAGCGGAGTGTCGTCGGTATTGCCGGTTACTGTCGGAACCTCGCTTCTTGGTTTGGGATCGCCTGCGCAAAAGGAGCAAATCGTGTCAATGGTTGACCAAAAAATATTGTCACTCACCTATTTGCCGGCCATGGAGACCGAGGCCGACCTGATGGGAATGGAGTTGATGGCGCGCGCCGGATATGACCCCAAAGCCTATGTGAGCGCGTGGCAAAAGCTCGCCAGGTACAAGGAGGCTACACAAATGCACCCTCTCTCTGAAGAACGCGTAACTGCCATCCGCAATAATCTTCCGAAGGTTAATGCCCTCTATGCCCAAACCGCAAGGCAAAAACCGAAACCGACAGCTACAATAAAGAAATCTGCTGCAACGAAAAATGTGCAGAAAAAAGCGGCAGAACCCGTGCAAATAAAAGCGGTCGATACAAAAACAGCAGAAACTGAACAGAAAAAAACAGTACAAAAGCCGGCACAGAAGCAAGATGCCGGGATTGACTGGACTGGTGGAAGATAAGGATATATTTTGCCGTGCCCAAAGAAAGGCGCATCTGGAAGCGTGATGAACCGGTGAAATTGTCTCAAGAGCAAATCTGACGCTGACATCCTGCTTAATCAAAGCCGGTTTCATCACTGCCTTGTGACAGCCGCCAGCGCCTTCCCCTCCACAAGCTTTTACTTAAAGCCGATGACATAACGGGCTAGGCTCAGGACTCATTAATTGAGAAAAAAGATAACGATAGAGGCGATACAAATGGAGGAGAAGAAAGTATGCGCACAGCGATCATATCGCATGGCGATCCTGCGCCAGTCCTTGAGTCTGCCGAACATGATTTCGATCTTGTGACGTTGCTTATACAGATCCCTGTCATACGGAACAGATTTCTTTCGGTTTCGCCTGGAGGGAATGCATGGTGTGATTCCCTTTTCAAGCAGTTTGTTGCGAAACCAGTCGGCATCATAGCCCGATCCGCCAGAAGCGCCTTTGCTTTCGGCATGGCATCAAGCAGTGCTGCCGCCCCTTTGTAATCGCTTGCCTGTCCCTCCGCGAGATGCAGGGCAACAGGCTGTCCAAAAGCATTGCAGAGAGAGAGAGAAGTTTTGAGAGAGCAATCCGCCTTTTGTTCTTCCGATACATCGGGATAGAGCCCTTTAGCAGGCTGGCTGCTGTTCTGTGGGCCTTGAGGTGAGTAGCGTCAATCATGAGCCGCCCCCTGATTTTGTGGATTTGGCCAATTCGACAAAGATGTGATTGAAAACGCCAAGGTGGCTCCAACGGATGAAGCGGTTATATAGCGTTTTATGTGGCCCGTATTCACGAGGGGCATCACTCCATTGCAGCCCGTTTCTGATGACGTAAATGATGCCGCTGATAACCCGCCTGTCATCGACACGGGGAATGCCGTGGGACGGGGAAAATGCGGACGAAGCTTTTCAAGTTGTGCTTCTGAAAGGTAATATAGCCGACTCATGCAGTGTTCCTCCTTGTGATCTCTATCACGGCATTATCTCGGATAACTTTAATGAGTCTGGAGCCTAGGCAACGGTGAAAGGCCGTAAATCAAGTTGACGTCATCAGACCGCAAGAGTCCATAAGGATTCCATTTTCCTCGTCAGCCCAGTCATACAGTGCCTTCAACTTCCGGTTGTTCGATGTTCCATCGCCGCATCCGGGAAGAATAACTGCCAAAAGCAGAACCGCCCCCCTCGCAACTTTTTGCATTTTTACTTGTTCCTCTTTTAAATCGCGCATGATTTAGAACACGTTTTGAACTTGTAAACCGAAAAACAGGAGAGAAAATTAATGCAGAAATTTTTCGTCACTGCATTTTTATGAGGACAACATGGCTGTCAAATTCAAAAACAAAACGCTGCTTTCCTTTCTTGCTGCCCTTGCTTTTTTGTGCGGCACCTTTTCGTCTCCCTCTTTCGCATGGAAAACCGTCTACGACCCATCAAACTTCGTTCAAAACCATATGACGGCAGCAGCGGCAGTAAAAACTGAAATAAACACCGCTGAAAACATGCGTCAACAAATTCAACAAACCATTGACCAGGCCCGTTCGGTAGCCGGTTATAAAGATCTTCTTTCCGTCACTCAAGCGCAGCAGGAATATAATCTTTATAAACAGTTGCATTCCGTCGATATGGACCTGCTTGAAACCGTTGAACGTGGTCAAAAGCTGAACGAAAATCTCATTCACACCTGGGCTGCCTCGGATAAGTCGTTTGCCGATTTTTTGAAAGAACGGGCTGCGATTGAAGCCCGTTCTCAAAATTCACTTTTGAAGCAGCACGAAACGATGTCAACTGAACTCGCCTCAGTTGCCCAGCGCCGTCAGATCGTGGTGACAAAACTGCAGGAAGCCACCGGTCAAACGCAGGCGCTTCAGGCGGTTGGTTCTGCGATTGATATTCTGATTGGGCAAAATCAGCAACTTGTTTCATCTTTAACGGCACAGGGGCAGGTTGGGATCATTCAAAAACAGGTCGATGAAGCTGCCAGAAAAAAGGCAGCTCTCGCATCCGATGAGTACCAGCGCAGGTTGGAAGAAGGATCCCGCCGCAAATTTTAAAATTTTCGTTTGGCGGCACACCCAAGACAATCCTGCGAAACATCCTGGCTTGCGCTTTTGCACTTGTAGTCCGGTCTGCACTGGACTTCCGGGTTCGTAAACCTGACATTGGCGCACGGATTTGTTTCACTCATGCAACCGAAAAGGAAAATGGAAGAAAAGAGGGTAAGGAAGCAGCAGTTTATTTTTCATGTTGCCTCCTTTTGCTTTCAAAAAATTACCTCATGGAAATATTTTATCCAAACTCTACAAACCAGGCAAATCGAAAAAAATGAAAAAAACCATTACGAAACTTTTTCTCTCCATTTGTCTTTTTTTTACAATTTACCCCACATGCCAGCTTGCATTTGCGGACTTTCAGGGGATTCCGAGCCAGGAGCAGATAGATAGCGATGCTGCATTTTCGCAACGACCGCGGGGAAGCTTTTTCAACGAATTGGAGCAAATTGGAGAAAGGATAAAAGAACGCATACAGTCAATCCAGACGGAGTCACTCACGGCAACCGGTATGCAGTTCGCAGAGGGGTTGATCCCTGCCGGCCTGGCGATTGCGGGTGGATTGGCATTGGTTTACCTGGCGTACGAAGGAATTCAATCGTTTGCAAGCGGGACATCGCCACTTCAAATTCTGTTTGACGTGGGTGTGCCTGCATTGGTGACTGCGCTGTTAATAAAAAATTACAGTTCCTGTCTGTCTGAATTTAATTCAATGCTGGACGTCTTTCGAAATGTCGCTGGCGACCCCACGAATATAATTGCATCCGTTGTTGATTTTTATGGGTCAATTTTGAAAATGATTGGTCGTGCGATCTCAAGTGCATTCGAGAATATTAAAACACAGCTGACCGCCTTTGCGCTGATGACGATGAGCGGATCCGATCTGATTGGCGCGTTGCTCGATTGGGCAATTACCTTGGGATATGCGCTGTTGATTTTCATTCTTGTTCTTTTGGGAATGGCGGAAATTGCGGGGCTGATTCTGATGGGACCTTTCATGTTCGCGGTCGGCATCGCTTTTGGTCCGGTTTGCCTTGCAGGTCTGGTCACCCCCTGGACACGCGATTACGTCAGTAAGTGGGTTGGTTTCATCGTTGGCTCGGCGGTTTTAACAGGTGTGCTGGGTGTTGTAATTGGTATATCAACCGCTGTCTTTAATAATTTAAGGTTTAATTCGATTGTTGATGACTCACTCAGTTATGGCGATGTCACGGCTGTTCACATGGCTGTTGCTACGATCGCTCTAATTGCAATCAACTCGCTGATTGCGCAGGTTCCGGCGATTGCCAGTGCGCTCATCCCGGGTACGATCGGTGCAAGCCGCGGCGCTGGTCGTGGAATTAATCAAGCGGCGCAGATGGCGACTTCCGGTGCGAGAGGCGTTGGCAGAAATGTCGGCCCCGCAGCAAGTGCGGTCCGCGGTAATGTCGGTTCAATTGCTGCTGGTGTGATAACTCGCTTGCCGGGCATCCGACAGTCGATGGGAAATACTCTGGGCAGCATCACGCGAAAAATTTCTGGCCAGTGAGGTGGCGCAGTGACCCGTTCAGTATCGATGGTTTCCGCATCCGCATTCCCAATCCTGGATGGGTGCGCATGTGTGAGCCGTTGCGCTCTGCCGGAAAGATCATGTCGGTCACCATTTCTCGTGTGGCCGACAAATGGTTTGCCGGTATCACCGTGGATATCCACGATGATTCTCGCAGAAACTGCCATTTAAAAATTTCGCAAGGAGCAGTTTTACCAAAAAAGCGGACATGCATGTCCGCTTTTTTGTGTTGTAAATCCTTGATTCTAATTGCGCGGTGGTCTATAGCGCTAAAATCAAGACACAAAAATCTACAGTTTAGACCAGCCGTTCCTGAACGCTGCTGACAAACTTTTGAAACTCGACAATTGAATCAGGGAAAAAACTCACCTTCTTTTGAAGCGTCCACTGTATTTTTTGCGTGTCAAATAAACGCATCCGTCATTCTATTCAAAGGAATCCGATGCGTAAGAAACCAATCGCTATTGCTGTAATCATTACTCTTTGCACATGCCTGCTTGGCGGGTGCAGCCTGTTAAACAGGTGGTCAGTAGGCGACAGTGCCATTCAACATAACTATACATTCAATAACGCAACATCTAATGGGATCGTCCAGGTTTTTTCCTTAAATGGTAAAACCGCTATCCAGTTCAGAGGATTGCAAACCCGCGATATCCGCTTCACTGACAACGAAGGAAAAGAAATACCGTACACCGTTGTTGGGGAAACAGCACTCCTGAAAGACCTGTATTCACAGTTTACGGTCACGACCAACACAGGCTCATCCTTTGTAACTAATCGTGATCGTACGCCCAGCGCAAATAGAGATAATTTCTCTCCCACAGCAGAAGGCCGCGTTCCTCATTCGGGGACAGAAAAGGGGACAGAAAAAGAACAACAGGACATTGACGCTCCTCATTCGGAAGAAATCGCTCGCCTGCGTCAGCAACTCGCCGAACTCAGGAGCCGTCTGGAGAGTATCGAGCAGGGTGAGAAGCAGGCGCAACGCACGATCCATGGGCGCGCCCAGGAGGAAACTATTCGCGTCACCTTTGCCGATAACAGCAGTGTATTCCGCCCGGAACCAAGTGTTGCCGGGCAATTGATAGAGAAAGCGAAGACGGCAAGAGAGATTCGGATCACAGGCTATACCGATGCCTACCGTGGCAGCCCGAGCAGTGAAAAACTGGCCAAAAAACGAGCTGAAACAATACGTGACTATCTTAATGATTGCGATGTTGATGTGGGAAAAATCACTATCGATCACGTCAGTGAAGGCGGGTTTATCGCCGATAACAGGACTGCGTCCGGCAAGCAGCGGAACCGTCGTGTAGAGATCCGGATGAAGTGAGGCAGGCATGTTTTTCAAGTCAAAAAAATCAAAGCAAAAAACGCGCGGCACGGTACCTGATGCCGCACCGGGTGATATTGCATTCGACACTGCTGTCCAGCATTTTGAACTGGGAGCCAACGCCAGAATTGAACGCAACCGATGGTTTCTCATTGCCTGTCTTATCGGACTGGCACTGATTGCTGAATCCGTCGCTTTTGCGTACCTGTTTCCTCTCAAAAGCGTTGAAATCGTCCAGGTCGGCAAAGTGGAAGGTGGCCGGCTTGTTGTTGACGCAACCCCTGTGGGGAACTGGGAGCCGGACAGCGACAGCATCACCTATTTCCTGAATAAATGGGCCAATTCAGTATGGGATGTCAATTACGCCACGATTGACACGATGATTACCGAATCAGCCTCTTTCGTGACTGGCAACGCGGTTGAGCAACTGAGAGTATTCCGCGCCCAGGACAATCCGCTTGTAAGCATCAACAAAACCAGGAATTACAACCGGTCCTACGAGTTTCTGTCCATTAATTACATGAAGGCCGATGTTGCACTCCTGCGGTTTCGCACCATCACTCGCGAAGGCGATGACTCGAAGTACAGGACTTACCTGATGACTATCACCTTCACAAGACAGAAACCTTCATCCATGGCACAGGTTGTAAGAAATCCGGCCGGGATTTACGTCACCAATTTCAACATCAGCGAAGAAACAGACAAAAAATGAGAACACGACGAATATTAACAGCCCTCGTTCTTGTCAGCCTCACTGTGTCTGCACAGGCAGCGCCAGTAAAAAAGAACCGGGCATTGACCGACAGGGCAGCGCAGGCAATACCGGCAGCAATGGAAAGCCGGATTGTCCGGTACATCTATTCACCTGACATCATTTTCCGGATTTTCTCAAGACCGACTTTGCATACGCATATTGAGCTTGGCGAGGATGAAGGGCTGAAAGAAACTCCGGTGATTGGTGATTCTGTGCAGTGGCGCGTGTCGGGTGGCCCCCGCAACCTGTATGTCAAACCGATCCGGGATGATATTGAAACCTCTTTAACGGTTGTTACAACAAAGCGCACGTACCAATTCCAGTTGATCTCCGCCACTAACAGCCAGTTGTTCCAGAAAGTCACTTTCGACTTTCCGGACAGGGAAGAAGCAATACGACTTGCCAAAGAAGATTTACAGGAAAAGGCGACACAGGAGCAGCAGCGCATGGATCAGCAGGTTGTGTCGCGGGATTCCAGCCCGGAAAGCCTGGATTTTGATTTCAGCATCAAGGGTAATGCGTCGTTCAAACCAACATCTGTTTTTACGGATGGCACGTTTACCTATCTGCGCATGGCAAACCCTCAGGACTTGCCCGCAATCTTCCTTGTAGATGAAGAAAACAAGCCATCCCTCGTCAATTATCGGGTAACGGACTCATACATTGTGGTTGAGCGCGTTGTAAAACGCTTGCTTCTCAAGCTGGATAAAGACGAAGTACGCATTACCTACAACGGGGACGCAAAATGAAAAAGAATCCGCTAGACAAGGTGCCGCCAATTGCAGGCAATCCTCTTCTTGCTGAATACCGTCCATCGCATGGGCCAAAAGAGCCTGAAATTCGTGACGCGGAGATACAGGAAAAGGTCACAAAAGGAACTGCCCCTCGTGGATTGCAGAAGGGGTTGAAAACTTTCGCGGTTATTGCCTTTTTAATCGCGATCGGCTTCCTTTTTTTCCAGAGTGAACAAAATGCGACAAAAACCGAAAAGCCAAAGTTTGAGGTTAATGAAGCAAAGCAGTCACAACAGGCAACGGAATCCCTGGCGGCAATCCTGAAAGACAGCGAGAAGCACAAGCCTGTTGAAATTCCACCACCAGTGCCGGTAATTGAGCCGGTACAGGTAGTGCCGGGTCATACCGATAACACCAACAAGAGGCGCGATGAAGACATTCTTGGATCCCAGCTTGAGGCAGGCAGTTCAATTCGCCTCGTATCAGACACGTCATCAGCAGGTGGTGCACAGCAGAATTCAGCAGACCGTTCTGTTGATGAACAGATCGCTGCACTTGAGAAAAAAAAGGCAGCGACAGCACAGGAACAAGAAAGATCTTCCCGCGCAGCAATAGCCGGCATGGCCGCTATGGAATGGGGAGAGGGCGCAAGAACTATTTCTGAAAACGAGGCGTTTATGAAACAGATGTACAACCAGCAAACCCGGACGGTTGTTCATCAACAGGCACCAGCTGCCGCAATGCAATTAAGTCAAGGCACAGTTATCCGAACCGTTCTGATGACAGGCATTAACAGTGACCTGCCGGGATCGGTAACGGCACGGGTGACCTCAGACGTTTATGACAGCCTCAGCGGTCGGAATATGCTAATCCCGAAGGGGAGTCTTGTCGTGGGCGCCTACAACTCTTCCGTTGTTGTTGGTCAGGAAAGGGTCATGGTTGCCATGCAGCGGCTCATCCTGCCGGATGGAACCTGGATTTCCCTTGCCGGTTCAGGCGGGGCGGACATGCTCGGGCGTTCCGGTATTGAGGCAGATGTCAACAATCACTTCTGGAAGATGTTCTCAAGCAGTCTGGTTCTTGGGGCCGTTTCGATGTTCCTTCCGAGCAGCGACACGGAAATTACCGTCAACAACACCTACGGCGGCGATACATCCGGCGGTTCGGTTGTTGGCATGGCACTGAAGGAAACGCTTTCCGTACTTCTGCAACGCAACAAAAACGTCTCGCCCACTCTCACGGTTGAGCCAGGACAGCCGTTTTTGCTGACCGTAGCAAGTGACATGGTGATGATTCCGTATAAGGCACGGCGGTAAAGGGAGCGGTGTAAACAAGCGCAAACTCAAAAGGTCGTTTTTTTCGGTGTCCTTTTGACAGGATCAACTTTTTTTTAGGGCAACAATAAGTTTATGAAAACGAAAATAAAATGTTCAGGCATCCTGTTGGCGGCGATGATAACGGCATCCGCATCCTGCGCTGCAGCGGACCATGCCTACTATATCGAAAACCCTGACATCAAAGACAGGATCAGCGTCCATAACGATGGAAAAAATACATATATCGAGGCGCAACGGGGTCTGGTTGTGCCGGGTGCAACCGCTGATGCAGGACGCTATATCATCCACGGTCTCCCATCCCGTGTTGATGCGCGCCTAAGGGGGCAGGGAATCACTTTCGTGCGCGGTACCCGTGTAACGCCACCGAAGCCACAGTCAATCGAACGTCAACAACCTGCAACCGCAACACTCCGGGCGCAGATTGACTCCCTGAGTAGCGAGCTTGCCAAACTTGATTCAGGAAAGCAAGTCGGGGAAATGACTGGAAAGGCGGAAATACAGCCGCTTCCGCCTCTGCAGGTTTGGACAATTCGTGCGGGTGAAAACCTGTCAGACGTTTTTTCCGAATGGAGCAAACGGGCAGATACGCAATTCGTCATGGACGTAACAGATGTCACCTTCCGCATTGACGCTGAAGTTACCGGCACGTTTGTCGAGGCTGTGACGCAAGTAGTGGATGCACTCAACCGTAGCGGCAAAAATATCCAGGCCGTTTTCAGCAATAACCAGAAAGTCCTTCGCATAAAGGAACGCTAATCTCATGAAACCAATTTACAGACTTTTGGCAGGCGCATTCATGTTAATTTCGCTGGTCGGCTGCACAACGGCGCAGCTTGATAACATGGATGCCATTATTGAGGGTACCCGTGCCGAGGGGCGAAAGCACCTGGACCAGTTGCAGGTCACTCCATATAACATCTCGGTTGGCCAGGCCAGCGCGAACGTAATTTTCAGCAATGATTTATGGCTTCCGGTATCTGAAATTTCGAACAGGAAAGATCAGGCAATTGAACGGGCCATCCTCAGCCGGAAATTCTCCATCAACCGGAGTTTCCCGGATCTGAATGCGGTCGCTGAACGAATTACTTCCCTGACCGGGGTTCCCGTTACAGTTGCTGAAGACACAAAGCTGACAGGCGCAAAGGCTGCTGTATCCGGCGCACAGGCGCAAAATACGCCGCTACCCAGTATTTCTGCACTGGGTAATGCCGGTAGTGTTGCACTCCCGTTTGGCACATTTTCCGGGATGCAGATCAGTTATGAAGGCGAACTGGCAGGATTCCTGGATATTGTTGCTGCCAGATATGGGATTAGCTGGGAGTGGAACGGAAAATCCATCCAGTTCTTCCGGTTTGCAACGCGCCACTTCCGGATTGTTGCGATCCCCGGAGAAACTACAGCCGAAAACAAAGTGTCAAACGCAACCGGCGACAGTGACGCAACCAGCGGTTCATCATTCAGTAACGGCAGTGCGAGCGGTGACACCAATTCCAGTTCACGTGGCGGTTCCGTCTCATCAGCCGGTGTCACGATTACTGGGTTATCCGTATGGGCAGCAACTGAAGGAGCCATCAAGACAATGCTTTCCCCTTCCGGGAAAGTGATTGTCACGCCTGCAACCGGCACTGTTACGGTAACAGATACCCCGGCTGTACTGTCCAGAGTAGAAGAATTCATTGATGGGCAAAACGCTGCGCTTTCCCAAAGCGTTCATATCAATGTCCGGGTGCTTTCCGTAGACCTGAATCGTGCCGAGCAGTACGGGATTGACTGGAACCTCATGTACAACTCCATTAGCGGAAATTTCGGCATGGGGTTCGCCTCGCCCTTCATTGCGCAGGAAGATGCGAGCAATATCGT
>JAVIWB010000451.1:0-15417 GCA_031893035.1 Dermolepida albohirtum | reverse complement strand
CCACCTCCTCCTGGTCTATATCTTCATCATCCACTTTTTCGATCATTTCTTCTACATCATCCTTACTTTCTTCTTCATATTCTGTATTATCTTCCATATCAGTAATGCTTTCTACCATACTAAGTTCCAGAACATCACCATCATCACTATCCTCTATTCCAATCATTTCTAAAGCGTAAATTCTATCTAATAATTCGAAATTATGTTCCTTTCTTAATACAACACCCATTTTCACTTATATCACTAACTTAAACTGTTATAGAAATAAAACCAGCACCGGTTTATAAACTTCTTATCGAAAAGCGACTACCTTAATTTAGACATAAAAACGACCTTGACATTGAATTGACCTCGACCTTGAAATAACCTTGACATTGAAACGACCTCGACCTCGAAGCGCCCTTGACATTGAAGTGACCTTGACATTGAAACGACCGTGACTTTGAAGTGACCTTGACATTGGAACGACCTCGACATTGAAACCGCCTCGGGCTCAGCGGATTCTAGAACCTCCTCGTTGACCTTGACCGTTCCAACATGCATTGTGGTCAAGGTCAATGAGGAGGTTCGAGAATCGGCTGAGTCCCTCTACTAATATACGTTGCACATTTCTAAAACTATCGGCATCGATGCCAGTTTACAGCACTAAGCTAGCGCGCTGACATAGCCGAAGAGAGAATTTGCTTCAATTTGCAATTACTTAATTTCGAAGTCCTTGTGGGCATATGCTACAATTCATTTTGTGTATAGCAGTAAATGGAAGAAATATGGAAGATCTAAAGGGTGTTTCAAATTTTGCGATTTTTAAAGGATTGCATTCACTTTCAAAAACTTTTTATTGGTAATTGAAGTATCAATTATGATATTTATATGCGAAAATAATATCTGCCAAATGGTCTCTTCTTGCAGCTCCACAGACGTCCACTTTTTTGTTAAAATTTTCAATGACAGTTTGACATAATTGAGGCTCTATCTCACCAATGACACGAATAATTTCATCTTTCGAAGCAGGAATTGATTGTGGATTGATTCTATAAACCTGACTTTTCACATAACCTCAAACAAAATAGTCTAACGGTGTTGAATCACATGATCTTGGTGGTCAATTAACATCACCGTTTCTTGAGATTATACGACTAGGAAATTTTTCTCTCAATAAATCAATTGATTCGTGTGCAAAGTGAGGTGTAGCGCCATCCTGTTGAAACCACATATCCTCCAGATCAATATTCATTAATTCAGGCCACAAAAATTTGGTTATCATCCGACGATATCGATCACCATTGACAGTTACAGCTTCACCAGCAGTACTTTCAAAAAAGTTAGGTCCAATTACACCACCTGACCATAATGCACACCAAACAGTAACTCGTTTAGGATGCATAGGTTTCTCATGAATAATTCGTAGATTTTCCTCACCCCAGATACGGCAATTTTGTTTATTAACATAGACACGAATTTCAAAATGCGCCTCATCGGAAAACATTGGTTTTTGAGAAAAATCAGCTGGTTGTTCATTGATGAAATTGACAAATGAACGACGTTTTTAATGATGTAATGGCTTCAGTTCCTGTGTTATTTGACACAAATGTTGATCCACTAAGTCCAAGTAGTTGTGAATGTCGTCTAATGGAAATTTCAGGATCTTCAGCAACACTTTCACGAACCAAACCAATATTTTCTTGTGAACGACCACTACGACTGTATTTTTCACTTTTTTGATCTTCCACAGAACCGGTCTCTTGAAATTTTATAATAATTCGACCAATAGTGATTTTAGATAGACGATTATGTAAACCATAAAATTCACGTAATTTTCTAAAGACTCTTTCACAGAACGCTGATTTTCATAAAATAATTCAATAATTTGAACGCGTTGTTGTACCGTGTACGAAGCCATTTTTATAAACATCATACATCACACTTTTTAAATGCCCACATACCGAGGCAAATTCAGAGCGCCATCTATATTTAATTTTTTCTTAAAAAAAACCGCGCTATTTGAAACATCCTTTAAAAGCTAATAAATAAGCTCTACATATATAAGTGATTGCATACGCTGTTGATGTCAGCTTTCCAGCTTTTTGAATTAAAAACGTAGGATATAGGCGATATCTGGCATTAGTTGATAATGACGACTTGTTGCATCTAATATGCTTCAAGTCTACCAATTGAAGATCTATTGGTAGAAAGTATCACAAGAAAATCATATCGAGATGAGACAGTACTCTAAATCTAATTAAAAAAAAACCGAAACTTTCGTGTATTTTGTTACAAATTTGTGCATAAAATCTATTTTCTACATTTTACGTAAAATACGTTGCAAATATAAAGTTATGAAAACTCATCATAAAATAAGAAGTAAATTTAAATTCCTTGCAATATGTACACATTTTTGGGTCAAAGACATTAAATCTATAGTACATTAGTACGAAAAGTTTACCTTATTTAAAGTTTTAAACAATTACTTTTTTGGGTGCTTGAAATGTAGCGTTTTTGTTTATTTAATTTAAAAGTTTATGTACTTATTATTAATTGACATTCTAAACATTGCTTATACCTTTTCTTGAAAAATCGAAAAAACCATGTTTTAAGTTGTTCGTTTTATTTTTATATCATATAAGAAATCAATGTTTTATAAAAACGGTATCAAAATACAAAGCGTTCAGCAAACAAAAGAAGGATCAGTGTTTGAAGTATCTGCAAAAAGTATAGCGTTATACATAAACAAAACACACAAACAAGGCACGCAAAAAAATTAAAAACTAATGTAATTAAGATTTCACAAACGGAATTTTTTAATGATCTTAAATTTGTACTCCGTACAAAAACAATTAACATCTGCACTGGTGGCTAAAAATTATGTCACGTACCACTAAAAGGTAAACAGATTATTATTGTACCTACTATTTAGTTGAGGAACATATTTAAGGAACACATTGGGCGCAAATGAATCACCACGAATTAATTTAAAAACGAATATACAAAGGACACTAGGAAAGTTTTGCAATACAGCTTTGTTTATTCAATTTTTTCAAAGTAATTTCCTCTACACTCAATACACCTCTCCATCCTCCGATACCAATCTTTTACCCAGTTCTGCCAAGTTTCACTAGGGAGTAAAGCACACTCGTTGTCCCTAGCCCGCAGAAGGTCCTCATCACTGGAAAATCGCCTCCCTTTTAGCTTCATTTTCACATGCGGGAACAGCGCAAAGTCGCAGGGAGCAAGATTTGGACCGTAGGGAGGGTGCTCGAGAAGTTTCAATCCTGTCGAGGTCAAATATTGGGTGCAGGCTTTGGCGCGGTGAGCTGGAGCGTTATCGTGATGGAGGAATCAGGTGCCCATTCTTGAATTTGGCCACATGTTCTTCATAGATCCAATGACTTTAGGCAGGCATTGTTCAGTATACCACTTAGCTGCGACTGTCTTCGGTGTGTCCAAAACGACGCGTTCCACAATTCCACTCGACTTGCAAAATACAGATATCATTTTCTTCTTTACACATCGGGATTTTCTGATAACTACGTGTGTGTCTTCATCATCAAAGACCCCAACTTTGTTTTGAACTTTGGTCAGCACATCGTAATAGTACAGCCAAGTCTCGTCACCTGTCACGATGTTCACATACCGAGATTGTCTCTTATTAAACTTTTTTAGCATCTCCTGGTACCAAGTCACACGTCGTGTCATGTGCTCTTCAGTCAGTCGATGCCGCACCCAGAGAGAACAAGGTTACTTCACGTGGAAATGATCATGCAGAATCGAACGAATTGCTGATGCATTTAGGCCTAAAGTAGCCTCTATCTGTTGGTAGGTCACTCGCCTGTCCTCGCCAAGCATTTTCCTTACAGTAGTAGCGTGTTCCTCCGTAACTGACGTTCGTGGTCTTCCCGGCCTCTCAGCATCCTCCACAGTTAAATTTCCCCTTTGGAATTCTCTATACCACAATATCATTGTGCGATGTGGACAAACATCACCTAGTGCAAGAGTAATTTCTTCGAAGCACTGGTCTATGTTTAGACCACGCACGAAATTATAACGCAAAACTGCCCTTATCTTATTTCGTGACCACGATGCCGTCGCAACCACTTTACACTCTCACTACTAATGAATAACTGAGCCCATCGACATGGCGCGGCGGCTACTATGCGCGTATGAACATGTCTCAACATGCAGCAACAAACAGCTTCTTACGATTCATTGTTGCGTCGTATTGCAAAACTTTCCTAGTACCCTTTGTCATTTGGGATATAATTCTTCTATCACTCAGCGAACTCCCACCAAACTCCCGTAGTGCCTCATAATAATTAGGGCTGTATAGTAGAAATGTAAAATGTACACGGTAGTACAATGTATTGATCATTTTTCTTTGATTTTTTTTCTACCAAATTATACATACAAAACATACAATACATACTGACTGAATAGTATTCCTGCTTGGTACCGACAAACATATTAAATAGTAAATAAGAAGAGCATTGTAACTTAATTCAAACAGCATTGCCTCTAAATACTGAGAAGTTAAAAATTATGGAGATCAGGAAATTTCTAATATCACTTCGATCACAGACTTAAAAACAAGTACAATTCCGGACAATTTCCGGGTTACAAGGAATCGTTTCTTTATTAATATAAAATTAAAAGCATAATATAGAGGCCTCAGCAAAGCTGTCTTTAATAATAAAATCCGGAATTTTATCTGAACCCATGTCATCTTTCAAAGTTACAAAACCTCTAAGAATATTAGATTCCTTGAGCTCCCTCAAAATAAATTTCGATGTAAAAATATCATCAAAACTTTTAAACGTATCTAACGCAGAATGAGAACCGAAAGTGTTTAATATATCTACAGAGAAGGCTTTCCTTCGCTTGCCAACCCCACCCGTCTCGGTATACAAATGGAATTCAAACTCTCTTTAAAAAAACTACAACCTATCCAAGTTTAGCCGTATGTTCAATATCAGTCATGTGACTCCAAAAATCACCATAGACATTCAACTTTACTCACTTATTTCTAATCAGTCTACGTGTAAGAGACGACAATAAACACCCACCGAATATACGCAAAGCTACAGTCTCTTTGAAATAATTCATTAATGTATTTCTCACTTATCATAATGTCTTTCAACATCTTCGCAAACGAACTTCCGCCTGCATGGGCGATTAAATTGAATGATTAAAATTAAAAATAAGTGTACTTGAAGTTTTAAAACGCGATGTTCTGATAGCATCATATTTAATGTCAAATGCTACAGCTGGATAACACGCGTCCTCACATGCCAGCAAACAGTCGGAATGCATTAATACGCATGACAAATGCCCAACAAAAATTTAAATCTAAATATCCTTCATTACACTTTTTTCATGTCATTCATCGCATTATAGTGAGAATCATTGATGCAATTAAAATTTGGGACATTAAAATCGCCCGCAAAAACAAACTCATTGTCAAACAATGATTTTAATTCCAATTTATGGAATAAATCATCATAAATGGGTGTTGGGGGGATGGAAAGATAACAATAGTGTAATATTTCGGTTATGAATATTCATTCTAACATAGAACTATATGTATCATTATTGTGGTGATACAAGTTGGTATCATACTGGATACGAATTTGATTTGTTTGGAAATCAGACTTAATTGCAATGAGCACAGCTTTACTGCGGACCAATGTTCTATCTATTCGATAAACAATATTATCTGGAAATAATTCTGAGTTCAATAAGGCAGTATTATCCCAAGTCTCAACTAGCAATATAATGTTAGTATAAGTATGCGCCAGAAGATTAGTGTAGAATTCAAACGCTTTGATATTCAACTCCCGAATAAACGTTTTCTCTCATTGTACTTTTGGATTGAAGGAGTTTCTTTTGCATCTACAATTTTAGGAATGCTGTTAGAATATCTAAGGATAATTGTGTCTCCACTGACCTTATGTTGTCTCAAACCAGAAATGACTTTCTTCTTGTATTCAGTTTGCCTCGTAGACAAATCTTTTGAAATAAAAATTTCGTTAATGTAATAATTCTGTAATTTACTTGAATTATGCAAAATAAAAAATAAAATAATTATTTAGTCATATTCATTCCAGCTTGTAATACATCAAATATAACGCTTTTATGTTCGTAAGTTCCATATATAAATAGCGTATCTTTTAATTATGGCCAACAATGTGTATCAGTTGAGTTATGAAGCGTATTATAAGTTTTGCAATATGGCCAAACCGACATACTGTGACAAATTCAATGTAGGTCACTCTATGTTAGTTATTTCCGAACTGTCGCAATATAAAGAGCTGTCTCTGTCGTCTTAGCTGAAAATGTAGAACCGGGGACTTTTATACATTTTGACAATGAAATGAATATTGTTTGGTGTTTGGAAAAAATCGCTTCTATTCTAAGAGATGATTATCCACATCGTACGATCGTACTCAGATAGTATAAGGAGATCCAGACTTCGAAAACAGGACGCCTCACTTTGTCCATTATCAAGAAAAACATTGATGCTGCCAGAAATACGATCGAGTCCAGCGGATATACAAATTATTCCTAGATAGAAGAATGCTTGAACATTCATGAAGTTGTAATTCATCCTATTCTGTACGCGAATAACGAGTGAGTAAACTTTGTTCTTTTGGGTATTCCATGCCTTAAACGAGGAGCAGATAATACGTGCATTTCATGGTGTCGGGAGATTTACAAGAAATTTGTAAATGGAACATTTCGTTTTGCTAACAGTATCGTGATAGGTGATGAAACGTGGCTTTACCGCTAAGACGTAGTCACTAAAGCACAGGCTTTTTGAAAATGAAAGCACATCTTTGTTTGTAGTAATATCACAATTCGTGAACAAGAAATTGGTGTCCGTTTCCTTTACTATGAGAAGAGTTGGTGAACGCGTGATTCTGGGAACACTAAAAAGGATTTCAGAAGATACATGGAAAAGTTGGTTAGGTGATTAGTTTTAAAGAATGAGCAGTGCGTAGATGTGGTGAAATTTATTTTGAAAGATTTTCAAATTAAAGTTTCATTGCAAAATTTTTGTAGTCCCTTTGTATTATTTTGCCATAATATTTAAGTAATATAATTTTTGAAATAACTACTTTGAGTAAGATAAAAATACTCGAAATGAAGTATTGGGCGATACCGACTGTTTTTAGTGACGTTTATGAGTCACGTTTTTGCTTTGTTATAATTATCACTATGCAGAAAGAGCTATAGAATGGGTTGCTACTAACCAGGATATTAAGCTTTCATTGAGTCGAGCCAACATGAAAATCTCATATTTATATGTGGCGAGAGCTTTTTCCAAACTGCTTAAAGGGGCCGGCTTTATTCTTTTGTTCTGGCTACAAAGATAAGAAGAAGCATATTTCTCGCTGATATGTATGAATTATTAATGTGTATTAGTTCTGTAAATAGGACAGGAAAGTTTGAAAGACCCTGTTCTATTTTCTAATACATCATCACTAATATAATATATTAACAGAAACCTGCCCCGTATTTGCAATACTGAATAAATACTTTTTTATTTTAATGTACATATTACTATCGTATTTAGTAATTATCATAATCTATTTTTCTAGTCTTTTTTTTTCTTTTTTTTGATATGTACTATTCCACATTTTTCTACGTATATTGGAACAGTTGGCAAGCCGACTTTTTTTCCTAAATCTTGTATTTGAAAGAGGGTTTTCATTCCTTTTATTATTTTTCCGAATACTAATCGTTTTCCATCCAACTTTTTTTGAGCAGAAAATGTAATGCCAAACAGTGAGCTGTAACAGCCTTTTTCGTAAGGTATCATCGATAATACTCCTATAAAATAGAAAATATGTTATTGTGATAATTAAATTTTACTAGTAAATGGTGTTTAAATTTCAAATGACAAAGCATTTACAGTGTGAGATATATTACTAAATTACGACTTTGTTTCCAAAGTTCTGGGAATTACATACAATTTTTATAATTTTGTTAATTTTCGTCAATATTACAATGTCGTTTTTCAACATAATCTCTATTTAACTGAATGTAAATACATTCAGTTAAATAGAGAAATAAATAGATAAATATCCCAACGATAAACTAATTTTTTTAAGCCGTCCTCAAAGAAGTTTTTCGGTGTCTTGTCGATCCACCTATTTATGGTACGTGGCACGTGAGTTAAACTTTCAAATCGAACACCCCGTAAGGGTTTTTTCAAATCTGGGAAGAGATGGTAATCACTGGGTGCAAGATCCGGGGAATAAGGTGGGTACGGCAGCAGTACCCATCATAAATCGTTCAAAACATCCTTCGTTTTTCTTGCGGTGTGTGGTCTTGCATTATCCTGTTGCAATAACGGACGCTTATGCAACTTTCCAGGCCGTTTTTTGACTAGTGCATGTCGCAGTTTTCCGGATAATAAACTTGAATAATATTCTGCATTAACTGTAGTACTTCTCGGCAAATAATCCATGAAAATAATCCCTTCGCAATCCCAGAATACAGTAAGCATTACATTTCCAACAGACGAAACTGCATGCGCCTTAAGTGAAGGCCCTTCTTCAGGTTTGCGCCATTCTTTAGATTGACTTTTCGTCTCAGGATTGAAATAAGGAATCCACGTTTCGTCAGTGGTCATTATTCGTTGCCAAAATTCATCACCGTAACGGGCTAACAACTCTTGAAGTTGACGACAAGTATCGGACCTATTGAGTTTCTGTTCTGGTCCCAACAGCCTTGGTACCCAGCTCGCCGAAACCTTGATAACGCCCAAACAACCATGCAAGATATCATGAACTTGTCATGTTGACATGCCGACATGCTTGGCCGCCCACTGCATGGATGGTCTTCTAGTGATGTTCTACCGGCTTTAAAACGATCGATCCACCGATAAATAGTACTTTTGGATTCTGCAGATTCACCAAATACTCCTTGCAGACGACTAATAATTTCTGACGTTTTCACATCTTTTTTCCACAAAAAGAAAATTATCGCTCTTTGAGATTTTGCCGCGTGTTCCATGGTTACAAAAACTGCTACTAAAACGCGTCTACATCAGTCCAATACCTGAATCAGACTGAACAATGTTGCACTAGATAGTTGCATAAACATGTCAAGACTTGTCTGGCATGAATAACATTGCATATAAGTTCTGCGTTATTTAATTATAGCACCAATTCCCAGAATATTGGAAACACCCCTCGTACATACGATTTAATTTAATATGTGACTTTGGCGAAAATTGTCCCTCGGTAAAAGTACATAGTACAAAACATAGTTTCTCTATATTTTATATTTATAACGATTATTAATTATTTTAATTCAGTACATGAGTGCGATTTAATAGGAGTCTTTTCAATAAAATTCTTATTTTAGCGCAAAAATATATTTTATTTTTCAACATAATTGCCATCCAATTTTACACGCTTTGCCCTTTTTTCATATTTTTGAAGTCGTCTATGGTAAAAAGTTATATTTCGAAATTTCGTGAAAATAGTTATTCGTTGCTGATATTAATTTCGTATTAGTTCCGAATCTCGTTTCGCCAAGTTAGTTTAGGAACAAGAAAAAATCATTCGGACCCAGATTTGGTAAATATGGTAGATAAGGCAGCAATTCGTGTCTTAATTGGACGAATTTAGTGGTTACCGTAGCAAATGAATGATAAAGTGCGTTATCCTGATGGAACAAAACATTTTTCTGAATAAATACGGTCGTCTTTTACTTCAGTTCACCATCGGAACATGTCAATACATTATAATAGGCTAGTTATTGTACTACCCTTCTGTAACTAGCCAATAAAGATTACGTCTTTATAATCCCTAAAAACCGCGGCCAATCAAAAAAAATATTGTTTTGACTGTGCTTCTGTCTTCGGAGTATGGTGATGTATTCATGTTTCTCCTAGAATGATATATTTACAAAAAAAATCTATTGCATTTCATTTGAACTGAGGCATACAACTATTTGAGAACGTAACACATATCTTGCGGTTAGCTTCTTCATATAAATGTTGCAAAATATTATGTACTTGTTCAGCTAACAGTTACCTTTTATAATATCTTGGCAATGGTATAGATTTTATTCATAATTTCTTGAAAAGTTACAATAAATAAAGGATCCAAATGTTCAGCATCTTCTGTGCTTATATGACCAACTTTAAATGCAGTGAAACACTTACAAATCATTTCATAAGAAGAAGCAAATACATCATAATATATTTGTAACTTTTCTTCAGTTTCTTTAATGGTTTTCCACGTGAGAATAATAAATTAACACACGAAATTCTTTTTTCTCCATATTAATACAAAAGTAATAAATAGTTTATTTAAAGATTTGTAAAAATTCTTCTATCTGAGAGATTTGGAAAAAGTTTTGACAGCAGACTCCTGAAACATGGCTGAATCAACAATAATGGCAAAAGTATTGTCAAACTTTGAAAAGTCACAGCCTCGTTAAATCACCATCGTATTTCAACAGTTCTGTTACTCAGGCTGTCGGAATTTTTTAGTATACAATTTAATTAAATTTTATTATGGACAAAGTTTCTAGTAATATTATTTAACTATTTTTTTTATTAACTCTTATCTCCATAAAAATATCACGTTAAACATTTTACATTGAAATCGTGCAACGTTTATTCGAATTGTATTTAAAAAATGCGTCTTATAATTTGATTAGCTTTATATTTGGTTTTATAAATGTCGTATTTTTGTTTTATATTGGAGTTTAGAGTAGAAACCCGATTCTCTAAATTTTAGGTAGTCTAAACTATGTATCTTCCTGATTTTTTGCAGAAAAAGGTCAGATGAAAAAAGAAGTCTTTTAAAATCGTAGCTATTTCTGAACGTTGGACCACTCAAATAATGACATTACCAAACTCACAGAAAGTTCGAAACTCCATCTCAGTGTGGAAGCATTTTTGATATCTAAAAGTGACAACATTTATGCTCGAAGAACGTGTTATTGAAATTTATCGTCAAATGTGTGACGCATTGGGATGTTATCGTTTAGCGGTGAAATGTTCTACCTATACAAATTAAATATTATAACAAAATTTTTGCGAATAATATATGCCGAATCTATATTCAAATTGGTTTTGTATTAATTGGTTTTCCGCGAGAATGTTAATAATATAATAACGTACCTGGCTTAGTGTGTTTCAGTTCATTGTCTTCTTCTCGAAAGAGATTATCGTGCGTTAGCGAACCTCTTCCATTATCCAGCTGTACTTCTCCAGCTTCCAGATATTGACCTTTTACTACATTACAGATTTTGCTGCATTTATATGTATATCCTGAAGTGTTTTTACATAAAGTGAGAAAATTTTCAACAGATTTCGGGGCATAATCTGAATACAGTTCGATAATTATTCTCCCTAAAGGTACACCGTCCTTGACACGAAAGTCCATATAGCACAAGGGTCTGGATAATAACTGTGGTAAACCAAAACTGATAGAAGGCATCTCTTTTATAATGTTATCGATTGTTTTATTCAAAAACATCTGTAAAGTGTATTTTGCCATATGTGCCATTTTTGTAACGTTAACTTTCCATTCTTTATTGAATTGTTCAGTAGAATACACAGGCTTCTATTTAAAGAAATATTTGTAATTTAAGAATATACAGGATAATTCAAAAAGTTGAACACAATTTTAATTGACTAGACTTCCTACTCTATAGGCTACATTTGAATTACAATTGAAGGAGAATTTCAAATACTAGCGCTAGAGCACTCCAGCGCCGTGCAGGAGCGACAGTTGTAAGCAAGATGGTTACTATGCATTATAAGAATTTTTGAATTCGTCAGTTCAGTAGAAGCGAGTTTATGACTGCGACGTAGTGTGCATTTTGTCATAAGTTTAGCAATGAAACTCCAACTAGGAACGGTATTTGTCTTTGGAATAAACTACAAGATTTACGAACCCTTTTTTTTGTATGAAAACACAATTCTGATCACCAAGGTTCTCTGATCTCACGCTTTGTGATTTTTTCCTGTGACGATTCGTGAAAGATACAGTTTAGGTACCATCTACTCCCATAAATTTGAATGATTTAAAAAATCAAAGTCAGTGACGCAACACATTCTTCATCGACTGTGGGATGAATTTTGAATTCATTCTGAATACCATCTAGATGTTATCCATACAGCCGCAGAAGGGCATGTTGAACATCTATAAACTCTAATATATGCAAATCAAATATAATTTACAGAATCTAAATACAACACACTACAGAAAATATAGCCTATTAAAAACGTGCCTACCTTTTGAATTACTCTGTATAAAAATTAAAAAAATTAAGAGTGGAGATTGAATTGGATTTTGTAGATTTTTATTGCTAGGGTGACAATTTTTTATCAAAAAATTTAAAGCGAAGTTTTTGAAATTCAAGATCTAATGTTTAATGGTAATAACTTTAACTTATTGTTGATAAATATTTTTTGCCGTTTTGTAAACACCCAGTATTTGCTTAAAACAATGTCGCTAACTCTAATAAAAATAAAGAGGTGAAGATAAATTCATATGAAATACTTTTTTTTTAATTAATTAATAATTTAAAATTTTTCAGTTTTGTTGCGATTAGTGTATTAGTTCTTATTCTGGAATGATCTAAATGAGTGATTCTTTACCTGTAATCAGCCCACTGTGCTGGGAAAGGGTTGTGTGGCGTTAGGGGGTATCCAAAAAGGTTTGAAGAAAAATTAATTCCTAGAACTTTAAAATATCCACGAATTGTGATAAAAAACAACTAAACTTCAAAACCTAGAGTAGTTATAAGGCTTGTAAATAATTACAAATCAAAACTTCATAATTACACTATTGAGCAAACTAATAGTTTCATAGTTTGTATACTGTTCTAAGTACAATTGCAATAGTGAAAACTGTATTCGAATCTGATAATTTAGTTTCAGAAAAGACAGATTTTAAGTGAATCACCTAAATTTGTTAATAAAACAAAGGACTGAAGAATATTTTTTGAACAGCTTCGCAAAGAAACAGGTAGTAAAGTATTCACTGCCTTTTGTTGTATTCCGTTCTTTGTTATATATAATAAAGTAACATTCTACCTCATTGTTAAAACCTAAAGAAAGAGATGAGATTATTTCATCTATCCGTTACTAATATATATGAAGTAATATTTGAAAAATTTCTCAAAATTGGGTCGGTATGGTGTAGGTTATGGTGACTGTTGCGCTGTTGAGTATATTGTGACAATTTAAGTAAAGATGCAACATAAAATTCATGTGTCGGTTAGGAAAAACGGCAGTCGAAATATTTTAGACTTGGAATAAGTATACATGTACGAGTGGATTAAATGGTTCAAAAACAGATAGGAGGAAGTTAAATGCCAGCCTCGCATTGGGATTCTATGAACATCCGCAAACACGGCCAAAATTGCCAAATATGCGACACTGCGCACACGGACCGCAGCTTATATCTCGTATGGTTCGATATAAATAATTGCAACAGAGCAAGTCACACGAATAATTAAAGTTGTGCGTTCTATACCTGATTTTGGCTTTTTAGACATAGTGACTACTGATAATGAGAATTGGGTGTTTGGATATGATTTAGAAACAAAGCGATAGTCGTCTGAGTAGTATCTACCTGGATATCCATGGCCGAAGAAATCGCAGATTCTCAAGTCAAATGTAAAGATCCATAAGGCCTTAACATTTTAGTAGTTTCTGACAGAGAAACCAATCCCGGTGGTGCCACAACCACCTATTCACTGACTTTTAGGTATTTCTAACTATTAAAATGGAGCTTCGCGAGGGTTTCTCATCAGCAGATGACATTGAAGATAATGGAACAACTGCTTTGTGTTCCGTACCAAGAGAATTTCAGTGCAATGATAAGCACCGCCGGATCAAGTAAGACTATAGTCGCAATAAGCAAAAATAATTTGAAAGCGAAATCTGAAAAGTTTTTGATATTGCTTCGTATAATGAAATTTAACTATTCAAATTTTAGGTAGACACCTTTTTAGGTAAAACTGAGCATCAACATTTATCAATCTCCATCCTTAAAATAGTTTAAAATGACTTAACTGTTAACACTAGTCTCCGATACATATACTTATTTTTGTTTTCTATTATCAGCATTTTTCTTTTGTGAGATTCCCAATTTGATGCGCGTCGATAAGCAAGAGGATTAAAGGTATCCACGTAACCCTACAATTAAATATGTGTACATATATTTTGCCAAAGAAATACATATTTCAAAACTAGAAAAAATGTGAGCATTATAATTCATTAATATGCAAATATAGAATAGTTTAATGCTTTAATCGACCAGATAGATTTTAGCATATTATTATTTCTTTTTTATAAACTTACTGTTTTCGACAAGAAAGTTTGTTATAAAACAGCATATCTTGGTCGCAAAATTGGAAAAATTGTGCGTCTATTTCAAATTAGATTTCGACGTTTATTGGTTATGTGCACAAATAATTAATAATTGAAAACTATGGTTGTTTACATCCTCTTAAACACAAAACAGACGGAACATCACAAAACGAAGAACATAGTATTTTAATCTCTGCTTCTATAGAAGATAAACCACTTACCCAAGAAATTGTAGACGAGTTTAATGTTTCAGCTATTACGGATCGTAATGAAAATTTCCATTAATATTTTTGCCGTTTCTAATTATTAAATAGTTCATATATACGTTTAAGTTGAACAATATATAACTTCCTTAATTAAAAATAAATAAATAACATAAGAAAACACCGTACATCAATGTAAATTTAACTTAAAAAATACTTATAAATATATATATATATATATATATATATATATATATATATATATATATATATATATATATATATATATATATATATATATATGTATATAAATAAATAAATTAATGATCGTTGTCACTAGAAGACTCACTGCTGCCATCATCAACAAGTAATTATTCTTGCAGCTTGGTGCAGAATGGAGAAATGTAAAAGTATATATATTGTTACACTTCGCATATATTACTTTCTAAAGTGTTTTAAAATTATTATTTTAATGCCGCGCTTTAATTTTCAAAACCCGTGTATACAACCTTTCGCGTTAATAACACACATTTCAAGGAGAATTTGACCGTTACATGGTGATTTGTCTGCTTCGCGCCAAAACCCTAATTCCTGGAAATTACTACCTAAGCGAGTGATATTCTAGCTGATGTACGTTTTTTAGGTGCCTTAATACTTAACATTATGATTGCTTTACCATTAATTTTTACCCGATTTAATTAAAACCACGTCTCACAAACTATATCATACGTTAGTATAATTTACCACAAGTCTCTCACTAAAGTCCCATTTGATTATGTTATATTACTGTTGAGATAATTTGATTTATTTTATCCAAAATTATTTCTCTTCTGTTGATCCTATTAGATAAGATAGTAAATTACATTATATTTA